>PVIH01003677.1:0-45000 GCA_004025045.1 Sigmodon hispidus
ACCCCTGCAGTTGGTTTGCTCAGTTCACTCAGTTCGGGGTCGCAGTAGGGATCCTTGCAGATTCCCTCAGCAGCAGGAGCTGTGTGTGTGGCCAGGTGCAGAGTTCAGCTGCTCCTGCTCCAGAGTGCGCTGGGACGCCGCAGAGAGCACCGGTCCCGGTGGCGGAACCGGAAGCCGCCATGCCTGTTTTATTTGTTTATTTTGCATGGATTCTGGGGGTGGAACTCAGGTCCCCGTGTTTACAAGGCAAGAAATTTACCCACTAAACCCTCTTCCAAGGCAACCTAGCTTTTGAGTGAGTCCTGTGCGTTCAAACGAGCCATCCAGGATTGAATATTCAATAGAGCCACCTAAGACTGCATATTCCAAGGAGCCATCCAGTACTGTGCATTCAAATGAACATCCTCTTGACCACAGGTTGGCCCCAAGCATGAGGCTGATTCTCATACTAATTTCTCACCCACATTTATACACAGACATGAATTTTTTTAAAATCTCAGCTCAACTATTCCAGTACATTGTGTCTTATCTAGATGTCACAAAATTTCCATAACAGAAAAATTTGCATACAGATGGCAAATAAATAAAGCTTGCCTGTGGCTTGGCCTGCGGTTCTTATGGTCAGCGGGTCCTATTAGGGCTTTATGAACTTGCTCGGTGATGGAACACTCTATCTGATCTTACAGACTGCTATTGTGCAAGCCATCCCAGTTCCAAAATGAAATTAATTCTCAACAGTTCTTCTGCAATGTGAAGGCACCAAAATTGAGTTTCTTCTGTATGCAATGCTAGAAATATTTCTCATTTCTCATTCATACCTCACAAATGGTGCTCCTCTCTCTCTCTCCCTTTCTCTCTCTCCCTCCCTCCCTCTATCCTTCCCTCCATTTTCCTTAATATCATACAACTGTAATTAGCCTACTGGGCACAGACTGATCAGTACTGAGATTGCCACGTGGAAGTTAGCCCAAGCAAGAAAGAAGAGGCAGTTTCTATAATGCAAGATGAACTGGGAAGGCCAATTGCATCCCAGAGCATCCCCCAGAATTCTCATACTGTCTCTGCAAGTTGAACCCTGATAAGAAGCACAGCGTACTCACGGGGCCACATTGTTACTGTCTGAACCAGCTGCCTTCTGTGTCTACACAGGGAAGGCAGTGTTTGTGAGTGAGTGGCTTTAGGTCTGCCCTGGACATGCTTGTGATACTCTAAATGGGCCACAGGATTAACCTCTGCCCAGGAGAATTTTAATGGCAAAGTCATAGGGTCGAGAGGAACAAATCCCTGGTGAAAGAGTGCCAGAGTGCTGGGGGTCTGGGCTCACCTTCCCAGCATATTCTCAAGCTCCCATATCCAAAGGTACTCCCTAAACAGGAAGCCCAGAGCAAGACACACCCATGCTGTCATCTACTGATCATACAGGCCACATATGAACTGAGCTGCAAACATCCACTCTTGAAAGCTCAGTGTAATGATGGAGAGAACAGAGGTGATGGGTTGGTTTAAGACAAACCAAAGTGCTAGAGGAGATGGGAACAGCAAATGTTTGCTGATGGAGCGGAGCCTCAGCCTCAGGTTCTTGCCCTTAATATTCCTGGGCGGTCCTTGTCTCTTGCTTAAGCCCCTCCCACCATTTGGACCTAGGTACTTGGCCTGTGGTACACACACACACACACACACACACACACACACACACACACACAGCACAGCACACACAGAGCACGGGGGCTGACTTTTCCTACTCTGGCTTCAATCAATCATTCAGTAAAGAGGTAAAAAACAAAAATGCCTGCTTTTGTAAAAATGTTCGATTGCAACCCACCCCCTCATCCTGGATGCTTTCAGGCCACAACAACAGAGCTGTGAAATCAGAAGGACAAAAGATGGCACAAAGAGCTGAGTCACCCCAAGCACTTTCTAGAAAGTCTCCCAAACCCCAGCTGTCATCTCACTTGGGTCTCGTGTGATGGCCTCACTGCACTGTACTCCAAGCCTGCAGAATTCTGAGTACTGGGAGGCCCCACCATCCCCCACCATCCTTGTACTGGGATGTGACAGAAATCCACAGTGACCTACAGCAACAGAGAGCTGTCCCCAGAAGAGCCTCAGATGCCTGAGAGTGTATCTGGGAAGGTCTGATACTGTCAGTACACACCTGATGATAGCCCTCCACTCCCCTTTCAAAAGCATTCACTGAACCATAAACTTACATCTCTTATAGCGCACAAATGTCTCTCTCAAGGACCCAAGAGCCATTTCTTTGTAATAGACTCTTCTGGAAAAACAGGGTTCAGTCTCCCAGGCTCTGGGGATAGCAGACCTCTAACTTAGTCACAGCCAGCTAGCATGAAACTGGAGTCTCGGCCACAACTGCCAACCCCCAGCCAACTGCTTCCGTTGTCTTCTCTACCCTCCCTCTCTCTAAAAACTGTCCCCGATCCCACGAGAAGAGAGATCAGTCCTTTGCTGTTGGTAATTAGTGGATAAAACTCATCCTCATCACCTTAACTATTGAGCAAACAAACCTCTGATAAATACTGGACCGTGATTACATGACCAAGCCCATTCTGGTAGCCAACAAGCTCAGGGTTTACCAAGATGGAATTCTCTTTCCATCTGATGCACAAGATGACTTACCGAAGAGTGAACTTGTCTGCCATGGAACCACTGGTCAGAGAAACTAAAAAGGTAGCTGTGTCTCCTTCTCGGATGAGGTTCAGAGGGATAGAGAGAGCAACATTGTCATCTAGGCTCACCAGGGACCACCGCAGGTCATCCTGGGTAGGGTAGACCACCACACTGCCGATCCTCTCCCGGGCAGGGAGCACCTGCTGAGGCTCCTCCTGTTCTGAATGGATGTTATTTTCCCATTTGCCCTCCTCCTCCAGTGGGCACTGACCAGCCTCGTTGGCTGGATAAAGAGCAAAGAAGAGTTCCATGGCCGTGCCACCCAGCAGCGCCGGGATCTCCTCCTCGGGCTCCAGATCCAGTCCTGAGCTGAACCATTCAGGCAACAACTCCAGCTCTGCCACACACAGTCCGGGAGCCCCCTGAAGCCGGCAGCTGGCTGCCACCTCCCTGGCCTCTGGGAAAGCAAACATCTTGACACAGGGGAGATCATCCCCAGGGTCATTTTCATCCCAGCCCATGCCAGTGACATAGAACAGTGTCTGCACTTTGGGTCTGTTGGAAAAGATGGAGCTGTCAAGGATGTGGGATTTGAGTCTCCAGTTGAAAGGGAACCTCTCCATATTTCCAAAAGGGGTTGGTGTGAGCAGGAAGTCCCAGGGCACTGTCTTCTCCACAGAGAAGGGGCCGTAGCTGGCGTTGATGGCAGGAGGGCTCTGGGCTCGGTGGATAAAAAGTGTGGCGGACCGGGCCTGTAGGCTGGCGTTGCGCATAAGGTCCTGGTTGGCCTCCTTGAGGAAGAATGCCTCTTCTGCATCAGAGACTTGGAAGCTGGCTGGGAGATAGGCAGGCAGCGAAGAAAACCTCTGCAGGCTGTCTGCAATGCCTCGACCTGTGCTCTCTGCACAAAAAAAAAAAGGAGAGTCAGAATCAAGGTCTGTTCTGATACATGAGGAAATGAACAAACAAGATGCCATTTCCACCCACCATCCCAGCAACGTGCACCATGGCCATGTAGCCCTCCCTTCCCACCATCACCACCATCAAAGAAAACATCAAAAAAGCCTTAGAATCTTCCAGCAAAGCCCAGTATAGAATGCAAAGTAGGCCAACTGCCCAAAAATCCAACAGTCCTGGAGTTAAACAGTTGCCTTTCCATAGGAGAAATGTTAACTCTTCCCATCCAAGGGAGGCGAGCATAGGGAATGAGTTAGAAGCCCAGGACTCCACTTGGTTTGGGTTATACACACTACTCTTCTAACAATGCATTTGGCAACTGCTTACTTGCACAGAACCCTCTCTGAACAGTGCATCCAGCAACCTTGGACCCCCACCTATTTCAGCTACACTACACACCTCTCTGAATAAAGGAATAGGTTTCTCTCCCCATAACAATGACCCAACTTAGGCAGTTCCTACTCAAATATCTTCCCAATACACCCAGGTATGAAGAATGGAAAGGTCAACCTGGCCTGAACCAGTTTGGAGGGCATACAGAGTAAACTAAATTGTGTCCTCAAGTGAATTTGAAGGGGGGACACCCCACCCCCGCAGAGTTACTACCTAATACCTATGTACAACTAGGAATACATAAGATTAAAACCAGATGCATCATGGGAAGAGACATATAAACATAACCAAATCTCTATTTTTTTAATATAGTGTGTATTGTGTGTAATTGTATGTGCCATGGTGTACACATGTGGAGTCATAAGGCAACCTGCAGGAGTGGGTTCTCTCACCATCTGGGGTTGAACTCAGGATTTTAAACTTAGCAGGAAGTTCCTTTATCCACTGAACTATCTCACCAATCTTAAACCTCTCTTCTTTACATATTACCCAGTCTCAGTCAGGTATTCTGTTATAGAAACTGAAGCAGATTATCACATATGACCCTATTTGGATAAAACAAATATTTATACATACATGTGTATTATGTACAGGTGCTGTGTGTCTATGAAACCCAACAAAAATTTGTTTGCTATCTACTATTTATATTTCTACTTTCAGTGTGTTACAAGAACTATATATTGTTCATTAAAATATGTAACCCATATGCAGAAACATGCTATGTTTGTACTATGTGTTGTATATGTGTCTGCATGCATATATGTATGTGTTTCTGTGTGCATGGAGTGTGTACATGTATGGGTGTATTTGTGGTATGTATGTTTGTTCATGGGTATGTAGGTATGTATGTGTGTACATATGTGTTTGTAGTATACAGGTGTGTGTATTATCTAGGCTCCACTTATAAATGAAAACATGACATTTGTCTTTTCAGGTCTGGATTAATTCACCAGATAAAATTTAAATTAGAATTTGCTTGGGTATGCTAATTGGGGGGAAGGGGGGTCTCCAAACTAGAAAATTAAATCCTCGGTTAATTTTCTGATGGAATAACTCATCATGGACCACAGTGAATAGGAAAGAATGGCTCCCTTTGGAGGGACTATGGGGTGCCTGGCCTTCCTGTGGTTCCAATTGTACTTTCTCCTAAAATGCAGGCAATGTCCAGAGCAGGGTTTAAATTCTAACTTACTTAGAAATTCAGAAAAGGAAATAAAGATACACATTCACATGCTCTGTCTTCTTTGTGGTTTTATTCTTTTATCTTTCATGTAGTTTATACTATGTCACTCAAACAATTGATTCATGAGGAAGCTAAGGCTGTTCCTTCTCTTTGCTGTAAGCAAAGCCTCTGTTTTATCAGGTGTATCTATGAGGCCTCACTCCTATTCCACCATCAATCAAGCAAAATGCGACATAAATTTTGTCTCATGAGCTCTATGGACAACCATAGACATCCACAGCTGAGACCACATTATCTCCAGAGAGTAACCAAACATGCTACCTTGTTTTAGGAGCATTTATGAAGCCCTGGGTCTGTCCTGGGAAGCACTCTAGCCCTGACCTGAGAAGCTAACATTCCTCCCTCTGATTCCAAACTGTGGTAGAGAAGTGCCATTCTTTTACCCATCCACATGCAAACCTGAGCTCATGCGTGGACTATGACATAAAGCCCTTTTGGTCTGCAATTTTTGTAGAGAGCTTATTGCCATTGGGAGGCAGGAGACAGGCACCAAGGGCAGGAAATGAGGAAGGTTTCAGGGAGCCAGCAGAAAAGGCTGCTCATCCTGGCATCCATGGGAGCCAGAAGTTAAGCCCAGGCTCAGATACAGCACAGGGGACCAGGAAGATGCTCTGATGTAAAAGAGCAAGTGCAGGTGGCTGTCAGGAAGTCTCAGAGAGAGCCCAAGTTGGAGGTGAAGAGCTCATAGGATCCTTGGGAGACTAAAAGAGGGTGGCTTTGTGTCACCTCTGTGCTTGGATACAAACACCTTCTGAACATGGGCCTTGGTCCTGACTGGTAGAACCTGAAGTCTTGAACCCCGAAGAAAGACTTTTATCCACAGACCTAGAAAATCATCTCTAGGAATATTCCTACCAGCCCCATCTGGGAAATAATTTAGAGGCCGTGTGGCTGAGGTTCACCTGCCTGGACAGAGGCACGGGGTGTTTCTTACAGCCAAGTGTCTCCCATTCCCACAGACAGCATGGGAATGGAGACCCAGAACAGAAAGATTTCTCTCGAGAGGCTCAGACTGGCAAGTGTTTCACAACCACAAATAAGAAGAACTCCTCACCAATATGTCCAACTGTGACCCTCACCATCTGCTGGTAGCCCACTGGCACCTGAGTAGCCTGGTTACTGGTACAGGCTACACTTGTACAAGTCTCATGGTCATGAAGACAGGACTGAGAGGAAGGTCTTTGGGAGCACCAACATTAGCTCAGGGATACAGGAAACACAGTCTCAGAGGCTAGATTTTTTTTTTATCTTTTCCCAAAAGGATTCAAATTAATATCAGTAGGAAGAAGCACTACTTTGAAGGCTTAAGGACCCTACTGATCACTGAGGAAGCATCATGTGTATACTCATAAAGTGAGTACTCAGAGCAGAGACAGCCAGCCTTGTGAGCCAGTCTTGAAACATAAACCTGCTTGTCCACTGAGTATTAGAGGTGAGTAGATATTATAGCAACAAAAGAAAAAAAAAAACAAGATAAAATACAGAAAAATAAGGGCAAAGGAAAATAAAACTGCAATTACCATCATCATCACCATAATCATCAATACCATAATCACTATCATTATCATCTTAGCACTATCACCATCAATTCCATTATCACATCATCATCACCACCACCATCAATATTATCATCACATCATCATCTTCACCACCATCATCACATCACTGCCATCATCACCAGTATCCCTGCCATCATTACCAGTATCAACATCATCACCCCCATCACCATCATCACCAGTATCACTACCTCCATCATTATCATCACCACCATCACCATCATCATCACCCTCCAGAAGCTACACAGTTCACTGAAACTCATATAGTAAATGATCAGCGTGGATCTAACCAAACCACCAAACATCAGGCAGTTTGCCACTCTTGTGTTGCCAGCAAGTAATTCCACCAGCCGGTCACACACTGAGTGGACTGAGTGGTAACAAATCCAGTTCTTAAAGCTCACACTGTCCACGACATGAAAGCAAGAAGCTCAGTTCTTCTCATGGGACCTGAAGGACATCACCGCACTTACAGTGCACTGATTAGACTGAACTGATCCCCGTGAGTCCTCCATGCAAGAGCAGAGGACAGTCCAAGGGAAGTGACTCCACAGAGGACAAGGTCTTTGGCCTTCCTGTCACCATGTACCCAGTAGCCCAAAGTATAGCATAGGTTCATCTCCACTCTCACCCCGTGTGGTGGTTTGAAAAGGAATGGCCTCCAGAGAGTCACGTGTTTGAATGTTTGACTCATAGGGAGGGGCACTATTAGGAGGTGTAGCCTTGTTGGAGTAGGTGTGGCTTTGATGGAGGAAGTGTATCACTGTGGGGTGGGCTTCAAGATCTCAGAACCTCTAGCCAGTTCTTTTCCTGCTACCTGCAGATCAAAATGCAAAACTCTCAGCTCCTTCTCCAGCACCATGTCTGCCTACACACTGCCATGTCCCACCATGACGATAATAGATTCAGTCTCCAAACTATAAGCTACCCAGTTATTTTTTGTTTCTTTTATAAGAGTTGGTGTGATCATGATATCTCTTCACAGCAATAGAAACTCTAAGATACCCTATGGTAGTGTGCACGTGGACGTGTGCACGAGTCCATCTCCGTATTTAATTCTTGAGTCCAGCTGGAATTTTTCTCCATGAAAAATGTACAATAAGAATCCAACAGAAGTTGACTACTGGTACACCCTGGATTCAGCCAGTGGATGAACTGATTTGACTTTAGGCTTGCAGGGGTTTTGTTTATTTTGATAGTCCCATTAAAATTAAAGTGAATTTTAGTTACTTTCACATCCACAGCTTCCTCTCTCTCACAACCTCTCCATCGCCCTCTTCTCAATAAGACCCCTTTTATTTATATGTGTTCTTTCTGTGTGTGGCCCTTTGAGTGTCATTAGTTTCTGGATTAGGGGTGGGTAGTAAGTAACGTACCACTCCCTGGGGGACTTTTGACAATTAATGGCTGTTGGAGAAAGGGCTGTCATTTTACCAGTAGCCACTGGTTTGTGTGTATATTAGTTGACTGTTCCCCGTAAGGAAGCACACACCCTCCACTGCTCCCCAGCTCTAAAACCACTAACACCCACTCTTGTCACTAATTCCTAGCATGATCCTGGACCATGGAGACTATTCTCTAAATAACTACGCTTTCTCTAAACCATGTTTTCACATTTCTTCTGGTCCCTTGAACTCTGGAGCTTGACATCTGTATCTCCATTATATTTCTGCTCATGCTTTTTTCTCAAAGTGCATGTGAGGGCTGGCCTAGAACCTTCATGCTGTAGCAAATGCTTTGCAGTGGGAAACTGTGTGTTTCCAACATAGCTTAATTTATGAGTTCCATTACATTGGCTCAAGTTGACTCTCAGCTTGACAGGATCTAGAATCAGCTAGTCTGGTTTGCCTGTGAGGGATTATCCTGATTAGGTTGAAAGAGGTACAAGAACCATGCTGAATGCAAGTGGCACCATCCTGTGGATGGGAGTCCTGGATGGATTAAGGGGGAGAAGGTAGCTAAGCACCAGTATCCATCTCTCTCTGCTTCCTGACTGTGGATACCATGTGACCAGCCGCCTCATGCGCCTGCCACTAGGACCTTTATACCATCAAAGATTCCACTCCTCAAATGGTGAGCCAAACAAACCCTTTGTCCCTTAATCTGCTTTTGCCACAGTGTTTTATCACAGGCACTGGAAAAGTAACTAACACAATCATATACTGCAAATTCCAAACTCTAAGGCCCTCAAAATATGGCCTTTTGGGAGAAAGTCTTTACCAAGGCCATTTAGTTTAAATGAGGCCATCTGAATTAATCCTAACTAACTCATGGTGATTGTTATCCTTATGAAAAGAAAGAGAAGGAATTGAGGTGCACACAAACACAGGCACAGGAAGACTCGAGGAAATGGCTGCCACCAGTAAGCCAGGGAGATGCCCCAGAAAAAGCTAGCCCTGCTGACATTGTGACCTAAGACTTCCAGTCCAGGCTACAAGAAAACTACTGGCACAGTTTCCTACTCTGTGACACTTTGTTCCAGCTACCATAGGAAAGCATAGGTAGCCCATCTGTCTGTCTTTGACATCTCCCAACCTGACATCAACTTTCTCATCCCAATGCCTAAACAGACTTGTTAGCATGGCTGAGGCTCAGGGTGTATGCTCCATTGTGCCTCTCAACCTCCTATATTCTTCCATATAGATAATTTTCAAGTATTCCAGAATGAACATGTGTTGCTTATTCAAACTAAGAAATATTGACACTCTGCCTTTATAAACCAAAACTATGGAATTTAATTTAAAGTGGCAGACTGATTGCACGCGTTCTCTGGCATCTCTGTAGAGCCCAGGTAAGAACAAACGCATCAAAGTAGCAAAAGGAACACACCCATTAGCAAGAGAGATGGAGGGGGCATATTTGTGGATAAGGTTAGGTGGGATGTGTGGAGGAGGGGGAAATCTGCAGAGTATAAGTGAGGAGTCATCTTTGATGGAGTTGACTGACCGCTGCGTTTTTACAACAGCCAAAGATAAGCCCTTGGAGTGGATGATCCTTTCATGCTAATTTGACAGGATGTAGAATTACCTAGAAGACAGACTTCTGGGTATGTCATGGGGGATTTTGCAGAGAGGTTTATGCAAGAAGGAAAAAGCCACTTTAGGTGATGGTGGCATCATCACATGCAGTGGAGTTCTGGATTGAATAGAAAGAAAATCCAGGAAAACAACTCAAAAGAGAAAGGCACTAGCCTGACAATTCTGGAAACCCAAGACTGATCTCTAGAACCCATATTTTAAAAGGAAGGTCTGGAGAGATGGCTCAGCAGTTAAGAGCACTGGCTGCTCTTCTAGAGGACCCAAGTTTATGGATTCAATTTCCAGCACCGCCATGGTAGCTCATAACTATCTGTGACTCCAGTTACAGGAGATCTGACACCCTAACATAGACATGGATACAGGCAAAACATCAATGCACATAAAATATAAATAAATAATAAATAAAATAAATCTTTTGAAAGAAAAGAAAAAAAGGAAAGAAGGAAGGAAGAAACCATATGTAGCGGCATACATCTATAATCCCAACTCTCTCAGGGAGAGATGGGTGAAAGAGACAAGGAGAATCATCTAGGAGCTCAAGGGACACCTGGCCTAAATGTGCAGCCCAGTGGTTATAAAATACAAACAAAAAAAAAAAGAAGCCAGAGAGACACTGATTTAACAAGGTGGAATATGAAAACCAGCTCCTAAAAATTGTCCTCTGACCCCAAGATGTGGGCCGCGGCATGCATGCATCACCCCCTCCATCCACAGTTACTTAATTTAAAAGGACAGAGTAAGCTGAGCCCCAGCATCACGTCTCTCTGCCTCCTGACCATAGACACAATGTGGCCAGCTGCCTCAGGCTCTCACTACCATGCCTTCCCCTCCATGATGGACTGCGAACCTTCAAACTGTGAGCCAAGATACGCCTTCCCTGCCTCTAGCTTCCCCTGCCATTCATTTTGCCATGGCAATAAAAGTGTAAATAACACACCAACTGACGAGCATCAGTGGCTCCTTGAGGTTTGGACAGCTGTGGCTCTACTCTTGGTAAGAACTCAAACCGCTGGGCTCATCCTTAACGTAAACAGCTGCCTTTAGCCAGGAGGAAATCAAGACAAGTGACAAGAGCAGAGGGCTGTTAAACTCACTTGAAGGATTACCATGGAGTAGCAGATGTAGAAAGGGCCTCATTAAATGGATTCTATAGATCTCTTCATGACAGTAATTCTGACCTCCCATAGACACTGTCAGCTGCTGAGCAGTGGGATGTTCTCAGGACCTCATCTTAATTTCCATTTATATTTATTCTAAATTGGGCACCTTGGAGATCCTTAAGGAAGAAAGAGACACTAGTTAAATGATCCTGACAGCCCTGCTGCTGTCTGATTAGAAAGTAGATGAGGCCCACGGGGGGGGGGGGGGGGGCAGAGAGGTTCCTAGGCAGGAGGCACTATGCTGCCTGTCACCTCCATTTTTACACTAAGACAGTCTCCCTCTGTGACAATTCTGTGCTACTTCCTCCCACCCACCAGCAATAAGGTGACCAAGTAAGGCCACTTGGCACCATGCAAGGCTGTGGGAGTGTCACCCAAAGAGACACTTAACTTGGACTGCTCACTAACTGAAGCAAGGCTTCCCCTTCCTTTGTTCACTAATAAAATAAAAACTGGTTATTTGGGAGCTGGAATGATGGCTCAGTGGTTAAGAGAACTGGCTACACTTGCGGAGGACTCAGATTCCATTCCCAGCTCCCACATGGTGGCTCAAGATTGTTCCAGGGGATCCGATGCCCTCTTCTGGCTTCCATGGGTACTGCAAGCACATGGTACAGATAAACTCACACAGGTACACATATTCATACACATAAAAATAGTAAGTAAATATATTAGTAGATTTTTAAATGATTTCTAAGGGTATTATAATTCTTTCAAAGTTCTTGTCACACAAGCATGAAGACCAAAGTTTCAGTCCCCAGCACCCACATAAAAAGTCAGGTGTTGTGGCTCTCACCTATAATCCTAGTAATCAGGAAGCAGAGGTATGTAGTGGGATTATGGTACCTTGTAAATATTTGTCCCTCCTAGTAGTTTAATAAAAAGCACTGATTGGCTGAAGGCAGACAGGAAATATGGGCAGAGCTAGCAGACTGGGAAAACTCTGGATACAAGAAGAACAGACACATGCCACAGAGTCACTGGAGGTGCCAGGAGATGCAGAGGAAATGCTTAGAAAAGGTACCGAGCTACATGGCTGAACAGGATAAGAAAGATGGGTTAGTTTAAGACTAAAGAGCTAGCAAGTTATATGCCTGGTCCCTAGGCCAATCAGTGTAAAAATAATATAAACCTGTGTGTGATTATTTGAGGCTAAGTGGGGCTTACAGTGAGTCTGAACTTCTGGTCTAGACAGGAAAGTACAGGCCAGAACCTCATACAACAGAGGTAGAAAGATCTTTGGGACTCATCCACAATCTCCAAGTTCAGTGAGAGACTCTGTCTCAAAATTAAGCTGGAGAGAGATTAAGGAAGAGGTCTAAAGTTGACCTCTGACCTCCACATGCATATATACATACATCACACACAAAATGATTCTTTTCTTATCTTGTATGTGCATGTATGTGTGCACATGTATGTGCCACAGCATATGAGAGGCAAAGCAGCTACCATGTCTGTTCTAAAGATCAAACTCAAGGTTAAGTGGTCAGGACCCTTACCAGCTGAGCCTCCTCACCAGCCCCACAAAATGATTCTTTCAAGTCACATAGGTCTCCTCAGAGTTAGAACTAAAGTCAGTCAAAGCTAGCTCCAGGTTTCAGGTCCAGATGGATTCAGTATTCACAACACCATCTTCCCGCCTGTTTATAAATGCCCTCAAATGCCCTAATGGGTAGATGAACTGCTGTGTGTTGAATGGGCTAGTCAGCAGATCAGATAACAGATACACACAGACCAACATCTCATACAGATAGTGCTGATGAGAGAAGCAGCCTCTGATAATAACCGACCACTTTGGGTGAAAATAAGATTATCAAAGATGGCAACAGTGATACCCAAGGGCCCCTTTCTTCCAGCCCTTCTTGTGGGCAGAATGTGGGCTTCTGGCCTTGGTGTGTAAGTATCAATTCCTTGTGCTTGATATCACCTATTCTGTGGCCATTTGGCATAAGAGGCTCAAAGAAAATGGACACATAACACATGTACAAACAACAAGTCACACTTGGCAGCTGGTTCGAGACCCAAAGCCATTCATAGGACCAATTTCAAAGAAACTTTACCATTTCCCAAAATAGGAAGTAAGCAGAGGAAAAGAGCGTAGTGAAGCCACAGCCTCTCTCTGGGGAGGTGGTTGCACAGTTCTGAGGGATTTCTACATGGAGTCATTTCAACCATGTGACTCTGAGGTCTTCACTGACTTGATGGTCCAGTGAACTAATATTTCTAACTGCTCAGAGACCCTCCTCACAGCATCTCACTCTGTCTCCCTGGATGTCTCATGACTCTCTTTGTAGACAGCCTGGTCTCACACTTGCACAGGCACCACCATGTTCAGCTCCATCACGTTGCAGAGGGACTTCTGATCAGAAAGAGAAGACAAGTATGTTTTTAAAAAGTGGGGATACAGGCACCATTAACCCCAGCACTAGGAAGAGGCAGGAGGATCTCTGAGAGTCTAAGGCTAGCCTGGTCCATAAAGCAAGTTCCAAGATGGTCAGAGTGACACAGCGAAACCTAGTCTCAAAAAGCCAAAAAAAAACAGAGGGCTGGAGAGATGGTGGAGAGGTTGAAAGCACTGGCTGTTCTTCCAGAGGTCCTGAGTTCAATTCCCAGAAACCTCATGGTGGCTCATGGCCATCTGTGATGACATCTGGTGCCCTCTTCTATACACTGTATACATAATAAATAAATAAATAAATATATTTTTTTAAAAGCCAAAACACAAACAAACCAAAAATTTGGTGAGTACAATGAAATACAATGTGCCTCATTAAGGGGATGGTATCATTCTGAATGTCACCAGGTCTCCAAAATGGGAAATGCAACTGGCCTTTAATAGTCAATGAGGTGGGGGCTGGAGAAATGGCTCAGCGGTTAAGAGCACCGTCTGCTCTTCCAGAGGACCCGGGTTTGATTCCCAGCATCCACATGGCAGCTAACAACTGTCTGTAGTTCCAGTTCCAGGCAAACACCAAGGCAAATAAATAAATAAATAAAGTTTTAAAAAAAATAGTCAATGAGGTTTGGCGGCATAGTAAGATGGCTCAGTAAATAAAGGTGCTTGGGGCTACTCCTGACATCCTGAGTTTGATCCTTGGGACCCACACAGTAGGAAAGAACCGATTCCTGCAAGATATCCTCTGACCTCTACTTACACATTGTAGCATATATGCCCTGATAGACACAAGGAAATAAATACAGAAATGCAAAAAAAGAAGAAAAAAACAGCAATCATGGTAACAGTATAGTAATAACAACTAGAGATTGCTGCAGATCTACTGTGTGCCAGTGGCTGTTCTAACTGCATTAACATGGTTCATGTGTGCTCTAAATGTGTTTGTAAGCACTAGGTTCCATGCATGTAGTCTTTGCACACCCTATAAAATACCTACATTATTTTCAAATTGCCAGTATCAATATATGATTGTCACATGAATTTGTAATATAATCCTAGCTATTTATAGATGTCAAAGTAGAAGCACAGAGATGTCAAGAAACTAGTCTTAGGTCACACAGCAGGAAAGGGATGGAGCCACCCCCCTATAGCTGGTTCTAGATCCTAACCAAACCAAAAAGAACCCAATGGATACTTCTAACTGCTCCTATGACCTCAAAGTCTGTGGGAAAAGAGCCTATTAGGAGGGTAAGGAATAGACAAAGAGACTCCAGTGGAGACATATCATAAGTAAAACCACTCACTGTGAAGAATCCTAGTTGAAGGAAAAATATATCACCAAGAGCCTGCAGTTTCTTTTCCAGAAACGTTAGCCAGATTGTATTTTATATGCAGCCATGAGTTGGGAAGGAGGATGACACACTGCTCCAAGCACGTGCAAGCCACAGGGGCTGCCCTAACTGCCTGTCCTTGGCTGCCCCGACCAGGCTCACAGGACAATACCGCCACCTGCTGGCCTCAATTGTCAACACAGAACAAAGCAGGTGCTGGGCCTGGCTTTGAAGAGAAAGGACTTTGGGGTTGTGGGCTTTTGCCTCATTCCACTGCTGCCCTCCCACAGAAAGCCTTTGGACATGACACAGCGGACCTAAGAGTCTCTTCAAGTCCCCAAAAGCACAACTTGGTGGGCTTCGGGCAAAAAGGAGTCACTGTCCCCAAACTAGGAGGAAAGGACCAGCGAACAGTAACACAGAGCAGTTCTCTGCCTTAAAGGCTGAAAACTTCATTCATCAGGAGAAAGAACCATGCCCCATGTCCCTGACCTGGAGAGACACCTGCATTTGCCCCCAGACACAGGGCCTTGTGGTGTACTGAAGCCATGGGTCTCAAGGTAACAGTCACAGACAGCAGCAATGGTAGAGACGGTGACCTTAAACACCACTGTATCTGCTTCTCTCTGTTCATACCTCTCACTCCAAGAAGTCTAAGGACAGAGCAGGAGGCATCTGCCCACCCAACACAGTCCTCAGGAGAATTCTGTCTGCTGTGTCATAGATATCTACCCTCTAGGGGACTCATTCCAACCCGAGACTAAAAATTGTCCTCTGGATGCTAGAGAGATGCCCTAGTGGCCAAGAGCACTGGCTGCTCTTCCAAAGGACTGGGTTTAATTCCCAGCACCTACACAGCAACTAACAACCATCCATAACTCCAGTTCCACGTGATCCGATGCCACCTTCTGGTCTCTGCAGGGAATGCACACATGTGGTTCACAGGCGTGCACACTGATAAACACCCACACACATTAAATTTTTTTAAAAAATTAGGAACTGTCCCTGATTCCCCTTTCATGAGCCACCTGAGTGCTGGGAGGCCTCAGTAGAAAAAAAACTTTAAAAGCTGGCACCAAGAAAGAGACGTGTGGCCTGTGTCAGCAGCAGTGCATGACTTAAGGTAAAGTCACCAGGGTTCTGATGGAGACAGATGACATGTACAACCAGGACAGCATGGTGGTCATTTTCCAGAGACCCTGGAGCTGAGTTTGGGACATAAGTCTTGATCCCCATTTAGACTCCCTTCCCTTTCCCCCTCCCCCCGACCAAGCTACTACTTACTACACAGCTGCCTATACAGAAGAACATCAGAGTGGGCTCCACTTTGGGCTTCTGCCATCTTTATTAAAAACAGGTCATCAAGGAGGGCGTGCAGCCAAATATGAAGTGGGCACCTCTGAGCCTGAGACTATGACTCCCCAACACACATCCCAAGGCAGAGAGCAGAGCACATGAGTCCTGTGACGTTCAAAGTCATGAGAAGAGACCAGGCTCTTGACCCACCGGAGTCCTTTTCTCAGCTTGGGCGTTTGTAAATTGCCTCCCCCAGCATCTGCTTCTTTTCTCTCCCTTTGGGGAAATCTTGGTAATAAAGGGGAAGTGTGACCTCTCCCCCTATTCAGGACATTTAAGGGATTTGAGGCCTAGTGAGATGGCCCAGTGGGTAAAGGTTGCTTGCTCCCAATTCTGGTGATCTGAGTTCAATCCCCAGGACCCTACAAAGTAGAAGGAGAAACCCTGAAAGTCATCCTCTGATTTTCATATTCGTGCCATGGTACAGATGTCAATACACACAGAGAGAGACAGAGACAACAGAGGGGGTGGGAAACACTCCCTACCCCGTGTCTTTCTGCCTGGCCTGAGGACCTGGCACATGGCTTCCCTGATATAATAAGAACTCTAAGGCTTCTGTGGACAGGGTGCTAGCTCCACTCTGGCTTCATGTTCTTTCTGTGCCCTCATCCATATGCTCCTGGAACACAGGAAAAATGAGCAAGAAGCAGCTGTGGCCCCAGAATTCATCCATAGCACCCAGTGTGCCAGATGATAAATGTGAGCTAGGAACCCAGGCTACAATGTCTGCCACCAATCGCCAGAACGCTCAGCCATACTTAAAGCTAATTCCATCTACCCAACGGGGACAGGGCATGAATGCAGAAGAATTCAGGACAGAACACCATTTGAGCTGAACCCCAAAACCAGAACACCTCCATCTTCAGGCTAATGAAGATCCAAAAATCTAGATGATTCCATGTGGCATAACTATGTGTATGTAAATTCATTCAGAGCCCAGGGGAGCAAAATCAGTAACTTGACAATGATCATCTAAAATTAACATATTTGGCCTTGGAAAAACCATTCCTACTTTCTAGGACTCTTCTTGTGAATTCACCTGTCCAGATGTGAAAGGCCACACTCAAGACTCCTCCTGGAAGGAACCTTTACATCAGCAGCCACGGATACAATTGTCTACATGTTAGGGGGTGGGAGCAGTCAGGGGATGCTCTGGTGCTAACAGAGATTTTTGTAGGCTGAGTTCAGCTCACCTCACAACTACCTAAGAAGCCTGTGGTCAGCACCACTGCAACACTGAGAAGCTAAGAGTCACAGGGATGTTAAGAAGAAATGAAGGCAAGTTTTTGTTGTTTCTGCCATGCCTCAGGCTGGTCATGTGATAGACTGTGCAATCACAAGACTAGAGAGAAAGCTCAATCGCAGGCTCCATGATTAAAAATAATGTACAGAGGAGAATGTCTGCTATTATGTCAGTGCGAACCAAACTACATATAAAATATAGGTGTGAGTGTGTATGTGTGTGTAGGGATAAAAATGCATTTATATGCTTTTCCATGTGTAAAGTATCTCTAGACACCTAGGGAAGGGGGCCAAAATCAGCTGACTGCAAGAATAAAAGAGTGGCTAGGGTTGGATAGCATTCATTTTTTTTCTTTATAATTACTTTTATAGTCTGAATTAGAACCATATGCATGTATCATGGCTTTAAATATGTGAACAGGCTTGCCAATATATGCTTCACAGACCATAAAATGCACCCATGTAGTAAGTACATGGATATCATCACTACCACCTAGAAAAGACCCTGGTCAGCCTCCAGCCTGGCTCCCCTCATCTGGCATGATTATCTCTAAGTCTCTCTGTTCTAATGTCTTTTCTGTTGCTGTGATAAAAACACCCTAGTTTTTTAAAGGCAATTTAGGGGAGATGGTTTATTTTCCATCTCAGTTCCAGGTTACAGTCCATAGAGCAGTAAAGTCACCATGGTAAGAGCTTAAAGCTGCTGGTCACAAGACATCTCCAGTCAAGAGAAGAGAAACGGATCTTGCCTGCTGCTTGCTTGTTCTTTACTGTTCATGACACTCTGCCTAGGGAATGGTGCCACCCATAATGGACTGGGTCTTCTTGCATTCATTAACAATCACGATAACCCCTCCCCACAGACTATATAATCCCCACAGGCTATATAATCCCTCATTAAGACACTAAATGAGGTGAATCAAGGTTGTGTCTCACTGACAGTTAAAACTAACCAGCACACATATCACATTTGCAGACTCAACGGAGGTGCCCAAGTGTGCTCATGCTTTTGCCAACTAATATACAATTGTGTTATCTCCAGTTTGAGGTGATGGTAAACAGCACTATCAGGAACATGTCCGCCCATGTTTTCATTTCCTTCAGGCAGATACATTTAGAAGCAGAAGAACCAGGTCCAATAGCAGCAGTAAACTGCTAGAAACTGCCAACTGTTCTCAAAACCACTGCACCATTTTACATCCAAACACCCACCAAGAAGAATGTCATTTGGCTGTGTCCTTTCCAACACTCAATATTATCGCTGTTTATTTTAGCCACTTCATCAGTTTCTCAGTGGTGTGCTAACCCTTGGTTTGAATTTTCATTTTCCTGGTGTGAGGATCTAAATGTAAACATTTGATCAGTAACTATACTATAGACACAGAAAAACCAGGACTTCTGGGTTCTCTCCCCAAAACCATATGGTTCTGAGCCAGTATTCCATGCACAAAGACCCTGCATCTCCTCTCCGAGGCTCCTGACTCCTACTCTGCAAAGCAGTACAGCATGGTATTCTGAATGTCAGTGGGACCACCAGTGACAGTCCCAAAATCATACTCATCCCAGTTCCCAGCTGTGGCAGTTTGAATGAGAAATGTTCCCCACAGGCTTATGTATTTGAGCACATGGTCCCCAGCAGGTGGCGCTGTTTGAGGAAGTTATGGAACTTTTAAGAGGTGAAGCCTTCCTGGAGGAAGTATGTCACTGGGGGTGGGCTTTGAGATTTTATATCCCTACCCTACTTCCTGTTCTTTCTACTTTCTGTATGTAGTTGAAGATGAGACCTCTCACTTTCCTGCTTTGGCTGCCATGCCTCCCTTGCCATGATGGACTCTTTCTGGAACTGTAAACCCCAGTAACAACCTCCTCCTCCTCCTCCTCCTCCTCCTCCTCCTCCTTCTCCTCCTCCTATAAGATGCCTTCAGCGTGGCTGAAGAAAGAGCACTCAGTCTCCTGGTAACTTGGACTTGTAACTGAAAACCTGTGCATTTCTCTGTTCCTCTAGCCAAGTTGGGTATCCTCCACATTCCCAGGGTCCCTAGATATGTGAAAAACCTGGGTCCTGAAGATAAGTTCCATAGGGTCACAGCAGCAGCTCATGATGTATTAAAATATATTCATCTTCATTTAAGTCACCCAAAGAGGTGGGGCTGGGCTGACTACCCACTCACAGAATCTCTCCAGCAGGAGAGGAGCGTGAGCACACTACACAGAAAACATACCTCGTCTTCTAGCTCAGTTTCCCCCACCATTCCACCCCAGCCATCTCACCAGGCCCCTCTAACACAGTCTGCATCCTGCAACAGGCCAGCTCCACCTGCTAATGAAAGCCAACTGTCTCGAAGCTGGCTGGTAAATCTTATTAAAGCAATCCCCTCCCTGAACCCAGATTATTACAGCCACCCTTATGGTAGAATAAAAATTAATTTTCTCAGCTATAATAAGAACGATAAGAATGAATCACTTGGGACCAAATAAAGATTACAATTAGTGCCAACAGAATAAATTGAAGTTTAACATGGGCCAGCTGTGGATTTGCTCCGATTTTCTCTGCATTGCCTGTGAAGGCATCTGCAGTGACTGGCCTCCCTCATGGGCCCTGTGGATACAGTGGCTGTGTGTAGCTCCTGGAAGAAAAGGGTGAGCTCACAGGGCACAGAAGCCTTGGGAGAGTCCAGGGAAGGAAGAGAAGGTACTGTTGATAGTGATTCATGCTGTGGAGACAAGTGGCCTCTGTCAGGTGGACCTATGCGGTCACTGAGTCACTCAGCATGGGTGCCCCTCCTGGGAGCTGTGCCCAGCTTCTCCTTGGGGACTTCCTCCTCTCCAACATCCCCCTCCTTCTCCTCTTCCTCCTCCCCTCCCCTCTTTGCCCCCTCCACCTCTCCCCCTCCTCCCCCTCCCTCTCCTATCCTTCCTCCCTCTCCTGTCCCCTCCTCCTCTTCACATTTCAAATGAATCTCTCTTCGCTGACCCATAGCTGGACAGAGATGCAGTGAGGCCAGTTTACAACCCATAGCATTTCTGTTTGAAATACTTATCCAGGGCTGGAGAGATTGCACAGTCTGTGCTAGCTAATTAAGTATAAGGACATGAGTTTGATCCTCGGGGCCTATAAGAAAGGGAGTATTGGAATGCAAGCTGGGTGTGGCTGGTATTTCTAGTGCTGACAAGTGACTCCGTAGTGCTCACTGGCTGGCTGGCACAGACTAATGCCCAACTTACATAATCTAGAGAAACTACATAGGAGCCTTTTAGGTAGAGGCCTGAGAGAGGGTGAGATGCTCCAGGTAACCAGAAGCAACTGTCTTCACCTGCAGCATGCCCACCTGTGCCAGATGTGGCCCCAAGTGTTATATATACTGACCGTAACCATCTCAGCAGCTCTGGGTGGAATTGGCATTTCTGCTCTATGTGGAAACTGAGGCATGGAATCATTGTGCCATTCCCCTGACACACAAGGCCAAGCACAGCCTAAATGTGGACCCAATTGGTCATGCTCCTCCTGCTTCCACACTGTACTGTCCTCTTGGGTGTGATTTCCCAGCAACCCCTGGGGGCTCTCCTTGGAAATCCCCATGGGGAGACTAGTTGTGACGGATCGGATCAGTTGAATAGGTGGGTGCAACTCCCCAAGCCCCTGACCTGTACAGTTCTGTCTTGTCTATTCCCCGCCTCATTCCTGTAGTTGGTGAGTTCAAAACCCCAGGGAGAGCTTTCCTGAGCCGATGCAAAGGATACTGGGGAGAACCCAAGCCACAGCCTTCAGAAAACCCATCCTTGGAACCATACTTGAGCATCCTGGCAGCAAACAACCAGAATCCACCCTTACCCCTGTCCAGGCTCCCACAGGGCACCCGCATCTCAGCCACACAGATGCCGACCAGAGCTACAGTGCACAAAGGAGACATTTCTCAACTAATTTTGATTTTAATCTCTGAAAGAAGAGAGCTGCAACCTGGGTAGTCATTAGGAGAGAAGAAAGCACCTCTCATAACCAACTCCTAACCCCTGGCACCCGATGGAAAATGGCTGCCACCCATGGCAGCCTCGCTAATTTGGGCTAGAAGAAAAGGTCTTTGTGCTTCCTGCCCGAGGTTCATGACCTCACTCCCCCGTTCCCAGCTTCCCTGTGGGAGCCTGCCCTGTTCTGACTGAGAAGAAACAGGCGCTGAGCCCCTCAGGAGCCTCTGCGCACAGAAGGTGCACACTCGGTGCAGAGCAAGATGCCTTCAGGAAAATCCCGTACCACCTCAGGGACCTGGGGTGTCGCTTCTCCCCGTTCCTTGCCCTGGGCAGAAAGCATTTTCTGCTTGCAAATGAGACTCTGAGCAGGAAAGAGAGAAAGGCCTCCCAGCTGCTGTCTATGGCTGATATCAAGCTCAGCAGTGTCCCCAATTACAATATCCAGCCTTCACTGTTAATTTTTGTCAAAATACCCATATCCCAGCAAGTGAGACCTTGTGCACAGTTTCAGATGCTCACCTGGGAAGGAGCGGGAGTGGGGGTGAGTGAGCTCAGTTGGTAGAGGTACTTGCCACCAACATGACTGGTGACGACCTAAATTCAATCCCTGGAACCAGCATGGTGGAGGAGAGAAGACTGACTTTCCAAAAGTTAGCCTCTGACCTCCACATGCAAGCCCCTCTCTCCCCAGAGTGCATGGATGGCCACTGACATCAGATTTCAGGTGCCTTAGCCTTTCTACCCGGATTCAATATCCTGCTCTGTGGGAAGTTTCAGAACATTGTAGCTGCACGTGGGCTGCACAAGCATCCAGCTTCCAGGATGGGGAACCTGAGTCTCTACCTCTCTGATATGCAAGAGGGCCACGGTGGGACTGTACAGCTCCCGTCTACAAATCAGTCCACTCAATCCCTTTGGTATACATGCAAGCTTGGAGATATCTCTCTGTGTGTGTGTGTGTGTGTGTGTGTGTGTGTGTGTGTGTGTGTTGCACATGCATGTGGGGGCTGAAAGTTGATATCAAGAATCATCCATCACACTTCCACCTCATTCATAAGAGCAGGGCCTCTTGGTCAAACTTAGAACCAGCCAATATGGCTAGTCTGGCTAGCCAGCTTGCCCTAGTGATTCCTGTCTCTTCCTTCTGAGCCCAGAATCACAGGCAGCACCTGGCATTTCTATGGGTTCTCAGGATTCTGGTCCTAACTCTTGCATGGAAACCTTTTCACCACTGAGCCATCTCCCTAACCCCTCTTCTGCCATTTCTTGGGCATCTGTCCCAAAGATGGCATTCAACCATCTCTGAGGCTTCATCAGCTGTGTCATCCATCAGCCCAGCATGCATAGAAGAGGCTAGCCTCGACAAGATGCGGCTCAGCCTGGGCTCTGTACATGCTGCCAACCCCACCCCGCTAGCCCCCAAGTGCCTCCCCAGACCTGCCTAGCCCTCCATTCTCCAGGGACGATCTTGCCAACCTCTAAGCACAAGGAGCGCAAACTATGTATCTTGAAGAAATAAATGGCTGAGCCCAGAGCTGGAGCATGAAATGCACCAGATGATCCTGATCCTTGAGCCACTCCTGCCAGGCAGCAGGAGAGTGCTCCAAAGCAGAGGGAGGAGACACAGCCATGGATGAGGCCACTGGAAGGAGCAGTTACCCACACCCAAGGATGGGATGACTTTGAGCATCTGACATCTAGTGACAAATGACATATGAGAGGAAATACATCAGATCCACAAATAGGGGGTCACAGAGCTGGGAAAACAACCCAAGAGAGCTGGAAGCCTCGCCCAGCAATCAGGCAATGGACTGGATGTGGGGCAGCTGTGGTATGGAGGCAGGTTACCATGTTTTCCTCTTTTTGATATCCTGTGACTCCCTATTGCCTGTCCTGGAGATAGCAACCACCTTCTCAGACTCTGCTCCCCTCCTGGACACCAGCAGCATAGCACTCTTATCTGAAGCATCCTCCTGTCTCACATCCTCACCCACAGCAATTGAAAGGACAGAATTGCTGAACTGAAAACCATGTGTGCTTTTCTCATGTAAGATTTTCACAGGTATTTAAATTGATTTAAATCCCAATTAAGGCCCAGGGAGACAGCTCAGTCAGTAATCTAGGACTTGCCTCATGAGCAAGAGGAACAGAATCCATCCCCAGAACCCACGTCAAAAGAGCCAGCCATAACTGGCCGTGGTGATACACACCTTTAATCCCAGCTCTTGGGAGGCAGAAATAGGTGGATCCCTGTGAGTATGAAGCCACTCTGGTCTACAGAGTGAGTTCCAGAAAAGCCAGGGCTGCACAGAGAAACCCTCTCTCAAATAAACAAAAAAGCAAAACAACAATTACAAAAAGCCCAGCGTGGGAACACAAGTTTGTAATCCCAGCACTGGGGATGTAGAGAAGCCCTGGGACCCACTGGCCGGCCAGCCTAGCTGCATCAGTGAACAAATGAGAGACCCTGTCTCATAGGAGAGATGGTGGCACCTAAGGATGCTTGCTGGGAACACCACACACACTTTCTACCAATAAACTTAGATTTTTTTAAATCCCTATGCCTAAGCAGAGGACCTTCTCTTCTAACCAGAAAGTCAAGCTGGCCTGGCTTCACTGTTCATTAATAGTGAAAACGAACGGTGTCGGCTGAAGAACCTGGAGCACCCTGAGTAAGAATTCTGCCAATGGCCATGCATGTCTGCCCCTATCACAGTCCATGCCTGACAACATGACCAGTGTTCAGCCTGCCTTCCCAAAATAGTCCAACAGGAAGAATCCCACCTGAAAGGTCTTGATGGTGGTGGGTGGTAGTGGTGTGTGTGTGTGCGCGTGCATGTACAGGTACATAATAAGGTCAGAGATCGGTATCACATCTTCTTCTATTGCTCTCCACATTATTGTTAGAGATAGCTTCTCTCACCAAACCTGAGGTTTTCTGACTCCATTAGAACGGCTGATCAGCAAGCTCCAACAATCTCCCTGACCCCCAAGCACTGGGGTTACAGGCATGCACAGCCATGCTCAGCTTTTAGATGGATGCTGGGGATCCAAACCTGGGTCCTCCTAACACTTGCAATGGTAAGTATTTTACCCACCAAATCATATCCTGAGCCCCTAGAGGGTCTTCTGAAAGGCCTGGAGACAGGTATGCAGCATTAAACAGCCCCAGACTCTAAGACTCTGTATCTGGCTGCAACCATGACATCATCTTTCATTTTTAAAATTGCTCTACTGACACCTGACTCATGGAGACACTGGAGACCATTTCTCAAATCAACAAGCCCATTAGCAGATGGACAGAAGGTGCCCTCTGAAGCCTCTGCCGTTAGATAAGACCCACAGATGATATCAAAGCAGGAAGAAAGACAAGGTGCTTCTCTGTGCACTGGCTATGGTTTCCATGGCAACGAGGGGCTACTGGGAGACAGCTCCATGGGCCCCATGGCCTGAGTTTCCAGAACAGAAGAACTTGGTTTCCATCAAGGTGGAGCTTGGCGGACCTCAGGAGAGGAATTATAGGTACCTGAGAGTAAGTGACACTTCTTCAGAGCTTCCTCAAAGACTGTGTGCCTCAGTTTTCTCATCTATAAACTGTAGCATGTAAGGCAAGGCATGTGGTAGAGGTGAGGGAGATAATAAAGTAATCCAACATCAAGGAGCCCCCATCCATCCTGCTGCAGCCCACTCATCTCACTCAGCCATCTTGGTCTAGGTTTCTCATCAAGACATCATGCTGAATACATGTAAAGAGAGTCTGATATGAATGGCACCATCCACATAAAGACGGCCCAGCAAGCTGGCCCCACATTGCAAACCCTCTTCTGATGGACTTCACACACTCCCATGTGTAATGGGAAATAGACAATATCACCTTGACTTAGAGGCCTTGAGACCCCAGTGTACTGGGTGTGGCCAGGCCAGTTTAAGACCAGTTCACACCAGCTCTCTTCTGGTTTGCTGTCTCCTGCTCTTGGAGGAAGGACCACACCACTTCTGTCTCATGGATCAGTCCAGCTTCCCAAGAATCACCAACTGTTCAATCTCTTGTGTCAGTGTTTCACATAAACCCCTTAATAAATATTAACCTTTTAATCAGCTAATAGTGATTTTTACAAACTATACCCATAGAAGGGGACCAACATTCCCTCCCCTGGGGCCTGGATGAACCCAGGATATCAGTGGGAGAGAATCTTAGTGATATGTGGCTAAATCCTAACATACCTGTTGCCTGGTCTCCTTTGCTTATGAGGATGCCAAAAACCTAGAGGAGATACCAGGGAACCCTAGCCCAGCCAAGAACCCACTAGACACTCAAATGCACCCAAGTGCACTGCCAAACAAAACCCTGCAACTTATAGAAAGGCTCTGTGGAAAGTTTATTTTTAAGGACTTTCCACAGTTACACACCGCTTTGTAGCTGAATGCTGGGAGAGGGTCTGCACTAAAGGAATGCATGTGATAACCATAATTTCTCCAGACAGCATGGGACATAGGAAGCGTTTGGGATGTTGAGCTCTTATATGATTTTTACATAAATAATACTAGTGGTTGGAGACTTCCTTTCTCATCCTGTTTGCTACCCCCATCCAGACACCATTCTGTCAACTCCAGTAAGGTGATGGCTAAGAACGTCATTAGTCTTGCTTTATAAGAACGGTCTCAAGACAGCGAGAATTTAAGAAACTTCAGGCTCCAGGGCAAGCATTGCAGCTCTTCAGGAGACTGAGGCAAAGGGGTTTCAAGTTCTGGGATAGCCTGGGCAACGTAGTAAGACCCTGTCTCAAAATAAAATGAACTATTTTAAAAGAACGTGGGTGTAGTTCAGTGATAGAGTGCTTGCCTGGCATGCACAGGGTCCTGGGTTCAATTCAACTGAATATGAAGTATGGATGACACTTCATGAGGTCTTCCCATGTGTTTAGTAGTGAGCCTTCCCCATGTGCCAGGGAGAAATTTCTGGCCTCCTGAAGCCGTGATTTCAGGAAAAAAGAGAGCTAGTGAGATGGTTCTGTAAGGTAAAGTTGCTTGGTGACAAGCCTACCAGAGGACCAGCATGGCAGAAGAGAAAATCAGAAAACCAACTCCCTCAAGTTATTCACCACATTTGATGTGCATGCCCCCATCTCCAGCTACTCAGACACAAAATGAATACGTGTGATTTTGGAAAAGTATCATAGGATGCTTGACAGCCTCTGGAGTCCTGGAGGAAAGAGAGGAAGAGAGAGCGCTGAGTGTGAATCCCCCAGGGACAGAGAGGATTATGAAGGACCTTCTCTGAACAAGTATGGCATCATGAGGCTCTGAGGCATCAAGGGCTGAAACATGAAAAAAGTTTTAAATGATGAACTGCAGGTGCAAAGGCCCTGTGGCAGGACCAAGCTGAGGCTGTTCCAGGGACATCAGACAAGAAGTCTCAGACATGATGAGATGCCACTTGTTTAGGGCACTCTGGTCCATTTCAGGACATTGGCTTTTACACAGAAGGAGATGGAGCTGCCAGAAGATTCTGAATGTGGGTGGGGCCTGATGCAATTTGCACTTAGCAAAACTATGCTGGTGGCTGTCACAAACAAGGTTTGGGTGAGGCTGGGAAATGGCAGGGCAACCAATGAGGAGGCTACTGCAGCCATCTGGGCAAACAATGGGTGTAAGGATTCCTGACACTCCATGTGGTGAAGTCAACGTGGCTCCAGCAGGACGCATCTCGTACAGAAGCATGCCCCTGGGCGTGGCTTTATAAACCCGTGCACACCCCTTCTCTTAAAAAGAGACGCCATGTTGCAGTCTGTCTCTCCTCCTCTCCTGCTTCTCTGCTCCTGTACCCGCCTGGGAACTCTCTTAAATAAACTCTCGTGTGGCCTTGGTAGTGTGTGTGTGTGTGTGTGTGTGTGTGTGTGTGTGTGTGTGTCTTCTTGTGCGCAAAACCAACAATGAGGTTGAGCGGAAGTAGACGAAAAGGTATGAGATTGGGTATGCACTATGAAGAATAAAGGATGGTTCTAGGTCTTTCCAACTGGGTTCTTAAAACAAAGCATTATCATCAGTGGGCATCCCCACTGTTGTAGAATATTACTTTTACTAGGCAGATGTGTTACATTTGTTGAAGCTGCAGAATATTACTTTAACTGTGTAAAGCTGTGTTACATTTGTTTGTGCTGCATTTGTTTAGTGATGTAAAGATGTGTTACATTTGTTTCACCTTGCCTGCCTAAGGCATCTGATTGGTCTAAAAAAGAGCTAAATGGCCAATAGCAAGAGAAAGGATAGGTGGGGCTGGTGGGCAAGGAGAATAAACAGGAGAAGAAATTTAGGCTCCGGAGAGGAGGAGGAGAGAACATGGAACATGCCTGGGGCGAGAAGCCAGGCAGACACAGAGACTCAGTGAAAGTAAGATGTACAGAAGATGTACAGAAGTAGGAAAGTTAATAAGCCCTGAGGCAAAAGGTAGATAAAAAGAAACAAGTTAATTTAAGTTAAAAAGAGCTAGCCAGAAACATGCCTAAAATAGGCTGAGCATCAAAACTAATAGTAAGTCTCTGTGTCATGCTTTCAGAGCTGATTGGTGGCCAGAAAGAATAAGCCTGGTTCATCCCACCACCCTTCACAGGTGGCCCAAATGAAAATGGACACATCTAAGAAACTGAAGTGCGGGGCTGGAGAGATGGCTCAGCAGTTAAGAGCACTGTCTACTCTTCCAGAGGATCAGGGTTCAATTCCCAGCACCCACATGGCAGCTCACAACTGTCTGTAGTTCCAGTAACAGGCAAACACCAACTTAAATAATAAAAAAAAAAAGTTTTAAAAAAATTGAAGTGCATACAGCATGCTCTCTCAAGCCTATAAAAAAGTTCCTCGGGGCTGGAGAGATGGCTCAGCGGTTAAGAGCACCGTCTGCTCTTCCAGACGACCCGGGTTCGATTCCCAGCACCCACATGGCAGCTAACAACTGTCTGTAGTTCCCTTTCCAGGCAAACACCAAGGCAAATAAATAAATAAATAAAGTAAAAAAAAAAAAAAAAGTTCCTCAACCTTAGGAAAACGTAATAAAGAATTAATGGCCTGAGACTCATCAAATATCACTCAAGGTTTTCCTATCTGACAAATTAGATCATTAACTTCCAACAGAAAACCACACCCTTCAGCTCCAGGACACTCACCCAGCTAATGATTCCGACAGACTTCTGCCATGAACTCACCTTGATTTCTCATGCTGTCTCTGTGATAAAATACTCTGACAAATGTAACTTAAGGGAGAGTGGATGTGTTTTAGCTCACAGTTCAAGTCCATCGTGAAGGGGTGTCAAGACAACAACAAGCAAAAGCTTGAAGCTGCTCACAACAGGAAATGGAGAGATGTGAACGCCAGTCAGCGCTCAGCTTCCTGTCTGCATCTTACACAGCCCTGCTGAGGGAACGGTCCAGCCCACCACGAAAGAAGGTCTTCCCACATCAACTAACATCATCCCTCTAGACTGTCATGTTCACAGTCAACACCAACCATGAAAGACCCCAAGGGACCCTCACCCTCACAGGCAAATCTAAGCACAAAGAAGGACCATTTTTAGGTCATACTCATGCTTAAGACCCACCCATCTCCAAAAGTTATCATTATTCTCATTTTCTGTCATTTTATAATTCAGTATCTGAGGCCCTGAGAGGTCACACAGCTGGGACACAGTAAAGACTTGAACCCTAGCCAGCTTATTTTGAAATCCAATATGGTCACTTAGCACCGGTGGCTACTAAAATTGGATACCGGGACCCAAGAGCTGAATGCTTAATGTTATTTAATTAGCATAAATTTGAGGCTACAAGCCAAGACTGGACTCCCTTCCTGGGGCAGTAGGAACACCATTGGATCTACTTTTCTCTTTTTGTTTTACATTTTTATTTACTTAGTGGAGAGGAAGGCCAAGCCATGACAGTGTGGGGTGGGTCAGAGGGCAATTTCCAGGGGTCAATTCTCTCCTGCCACCATGTGAGCTCCACGGATGAAGTCGGGCTGGGCAGCAAGCACCATTACCTACTTCTTCCCTGATTCACCAATTTCTTTATTCGTTATTTATTATTGTTATTGTGTGTGTGATGGGGGGGGCGTGTTCCATGGCACATGTGGATAGTCAAAGAGCAACTTCCTAAGGTTCATTTTCTCTGTCTCCTTTTACATGGGTTCCGGGAACAGAACTCAGATCATCATGCTTGCTTGCCAAATACTTTCCTTTACCCTCTGAACTATCTCACCAGCCTGGATCTACTCTTGTCCAGATGGAGACCAAGCCTGTGATAAGTTATTTCACCTGCTTGTTTTATTTTGTTTGGAGATAGTCTTACATTATAGCCCAGGCTAGCCTGAAATTCGAAATCCTCCTGTCTCAGCCTCTAAGTACTAAGAGAGAAGTATGTATCACCCTGCCTGGCTTCTTTCAGCTTCAGTAACTGGCTGCTGGGAAAGCTTATACACAAGGCTCACTTATACTTTTGATCACACTGTTCTGAGTAATTCTACCCTCAAGGAGACACATCTCATTCAACCTGGGAAGAGGCACCTTCCTCTCTCCCATTTCACAGAAAGTAAAACCAAGTCCTCAGGCAGAGAGTCTCAGTAAGGTCAGGCTTTTCCATTTGAAAGTACTCCTTGGAGGCAGGATCCCAAAAGTGAAGTCACTAGATACAAAGTTAATGTTCAATCTCATGCACCCCTGGCTTGCTCAGCCAGCAATACAGGCCCACTCCTGCCACATGCTATCTACGCCAGGTTTATGGATGAAGAACCACAATCATCATGTACCACAGCCTCCAGCACCATGGCCAGTACACCAGCTCACAGGACCATGGACACTGTACCAGAGCTCACAGCACCATGGCCACAGCTCACAGAATCTCCCACTATACCATGGCCTGTGGAACCACAACCATTATATAAAAATAAATAAATAACATGAGAACACATAAGCACCATTCTTTCATGCCCAGCAGCCCCCTCCTCCCCTGTTCCCCACACCTCATTTTTTCCTCTGAAATGCCATGGTTTGGCTAGTCATGTGACCAGACTTCTACCCACATCAGTAAGTTCTGGGACAGGCACAAGACACAAATAAACCCAGTGAGTCTGTCACATCTGCTGAAGGAAGAAGAAGCAAGAGCCTGATCTCTGTTAGAAGCTATAGGGATGCCACCAGTTTGGACTGACACAGGCCACTCCTTCAGCCACCTCAGTAAAAGGCCAACAAGGAGACACAGACTGGAAATGACTAAAGCCCTGCTCTGTCATTTGAGAGTCTGCATCTTACTGGGTTAAAGTAAGCCCACCCCAATTTTGCAGTCTGTGAGCTTTTCTCCTGTCTTGGAGTCAGTGTTAGGTTTTGGTGTTGGGGGGAGGGAGGGATCATTTGTCTGGCTTGTTTTTCTTCTTCTTTGAGATTTCTTTATTTTTATGTGTGTGGGTATTATACATGTGGGTATCTATGTGCCACATGCACATGCCTGATGCCCTCAGAGGCCATAAGAAGGGTGTTAGATTCCCCTAGAACTGAAGTTACAGATGGCTGTGAGATGCCATGTGGGTGATGGGAGCCAAAACCAGGTCCTCTGCAAAAGCAGCAGGTGTGTTTAACCACTGAGCAACACTATCCCACAGCTGTCATCTAACTTTCACACATACAGCATGGCACGCGCGCATGAGACAGTCTGAATGATCAGCTTTCTCCCAAGTGAGGCACACACATAGCCTAGAAGTTTTTAAACTGTGACATACGACACAGTCAAGGACTTCTGCAACGGCTGTCCAGTCCAGCTTCAGATACAGCATTCATTCTACATGGCTGTTCAGGTATGGCTGTGGCCTCATGACTATAAGTCAGCTGGGGAGGTTTTTCTGTGTTGCACAAAGGAAAGTGAACTAAATGGCTGGCCTCTTCCCATAAGGTACCAATGTAACAGGCTCCTGCTTTTAGACTAATTAAATCCAGAGCTCAGGAAAGTGTTGGACGCTCAAACATTAGGATGTAAGTTCAAATCCCTACACCCACATTTTTTAAAAAATGTAATGCTAGTTAGAGCCTACAATCCCAGCACTGGAGATGCAGAGACAGGAGGATCCCAGGGACTTCATGGTCAGCAAAAGTTGGACAGTGAGTGACAAAGACACTCAGCGTTGACCACTGGCCTCTGTGTGTGCACTTGTACACATGCAGGCCATGAAAGCCTAGCCTCTCTGCCTTCATTTGAATCTGTCCTCTCTATGCTGGGTCATCTACCTGTCCCTGCAACTGAACATGCTAACTCCTAAATCATTTCAGGAGTCTAGAATGCAGAAATTCCTAACCAATCTCACCCCAGTTGCAGGCTGAAAGCACAGAGATTAGTCACTGTCCTAGACCTTCTAAAGTCAGTCTGCAGTAAGTCTTCCATGGCAGAACACAATCTACTTCACACACTCACACAGACACACACACACACACAGTGGTGGGTAGACACACCGTGGTCTAAATGGAGAGGCTGTGCCCTGGAGCACATCTTGCCTGGTTTCCTTAAGTCACGATTGATAGACTTAACTTCTGGACCACCTTGCAGGCCCAGAGCTGAGATAGCCAGACTGCTTAGCCACATGTGCTTCCTGTCCTTGCCCAAGTCCTTCTTCTGTTGAACAAGTTCCCTGTCCCTCTGCCTCCTATGTGCTGGTTCCTTGCTTTGTTTATAAGCTCTGCTTTTTGTCAGTTTGATTGAATATTGGGACAGGTGACCAAGCATAGCTACAGGAGCAGCTAAGACCAAGGCTTGTGCTCTGAATCTCTGATGACACTGAGGGGATCCACAAGGCCTCCCTCTTATGACCCTGTCACCTCTATACCATCACAGGAAGCATGTGGATTGCAGCCTGAATCTAGGGAGTGGGGACATGATCACTCAGTCACATCCTCCCTGTTCTGAAACCAACTGTGCCATGTGACCCAGCCCCTGGAATGTCCTCCTTCATAGTCATGACTCCATCTTCAGACCGCTCTACCACACACATCCAAGACTCCAGCAACTCCAACCCCAAGCTCAGGCTCTGGAGAGTTCTTGCCCCTCTACATAATGGAATGTTCCAGAACATTCTCTATGACATCACTTGTCACAGAGAGAATGGTCAGCAGCCATAGGAGATTGGTTGTATGGGAGGTAAAGGGGAAGGAGGTGTGTCATACACACAGAATTTACACCACACAAAACCAGCATGGGCGGGCTTTGAGGGTGCTGCAGGGAAGCATGCCGTAGAAGCTACACCCTTTACCAAAAGTTTGTAGACATGCATGAAGCTTAACATATCTTTGGGTGACATATGTGGTCAAGAAACTTATGAAAACCTGCTGAGGGGCCAAAGAGATGCTCAAGGGTTAGGAACACTGGCTGCTCTTGCAGAGGACCCAGATTCAATGCCCAGCACCCACAGAGCAACCCAGAACTGTCTGTAACTCCAGTTCCATGGGATCTAATGCCCTCTTCTGGTCTCTGTGAACACTACAGACATGAGGTAGACAGACAGACAGACAAAACATCCATATACATAAAATGAAATAAATAATTATACAGAGAAAACAGGCTGAATTCAAACAATGATGATCCTGACGGGGAGCATGAGTCAGGAGCCTAGAACATGTGGAAGCATCCATGCACTCATTGGAACTAGCATGTTCTATAATTATAGTAGGGTACTGACTGGGTGCTCAGTTTTTATCCAAATGTTCTCTGTACCTCTTTACATTATATAATATATGGAAATGTTACATAATGTTCTAGACAAACTCCATCAATTGGCAATGACTGAAAATGGAAGCCAGACTTCCCAATTGCCTGCAATTAGAAAGTCTGGTTGCCCTAGAAGCAGAAAGGGCTACAAGGATGAATTACAGTCTCAACACCAGCCCAGATGTGCTAAACACTAGGTTACATTTTGTTCCAGTTTCAGATTCCAAAACACCTAACGCTAAAGAAACTATTGCTATCACACGCCCAGGCACCTATGTTGCATTCAGAGCTGTGATTTGGCAATGACAAAAAGCATGATAGATTATGATTAAAAATTGGAACATAGTTGCCAGAGAATAGTCTATCCCAGAGCCTCCTCAAGGTGGCCTCTGATACAATGGCTACAGTGTGAGAAAGTCTCTATCTTTCCAAATCCTGGTGGCTGAAACCTAGATGCTTTCTCTGGAGCCATTAAAGACTTAGGAAAAGCTGTGTGACCCTGATCGAATTACTTGACCTCTCTGTGCTTCAGACTCTGTAACTCAAGATGACAGAAAGAACCCATTTCACAGGAGGGCTGTTTCCAGATGTGGATATATAAATATTGTACAGCACCTAGAATAATTAAACCTGGAAAATAACAGGCATGTGACCAGCCAGACACTAACTGTCCTGAGGAGCATTGTAAAGCAATATGGTGCTCTTGATACAGAGCTAGATATAAGTAAAACTCCTGCTTCCTGACTGGAGTGGAGTTCAATGATTAAAACACTTGGGAAGCAAGCATGAGGCCAGGAGTTTGGATCCCCACAATCATGCAATGGGCATGTAATTCCAACCTGAGAAGGCAAAGTCAGGGGAGCCCCAGAGCAAGCTGGCCAGAGAGACTCACTATATCAGGGGCTCTGGGTTTGATTGAGAGACCTGCCTCAATGAATAAGGTAGAAAAGCCATGGAGGGCAACTCCTAACACTAACTTCAGACCTACACACACACACACACACACACACACACACATACACACACACACACACACACACACACACACACACACACACACACGGAGGTGACAATCATAGCAGGGCAGGCCACATGAGGGCATTGCACACATGTGCTGCACAGACGTACATGCATGCAAAATACTCATGCACATAAAATTAATAAACCCTTTTTTTAATTTAAAAAAAAATCATGAACATGATGTGGAAGGGTGGCTGAGGGTTTCCTCATAGCCTGGCTACAGCAATCAGAGCCACCAACAGTGAACACACAGTAAGATGCCATCCAGACCAGAAGAGTTGGGGCTCTCCAAAAGGGAAGGAAATCACTATGGGCTAGATAGAAAATTCTAGAAGGCAGAGATTATGGGATGAAACAAACTGTAGAAGTATATACACCATACAGTCCCTAGCGTCTCCTAGAAGAGAAGGTTTTGACCCTGGGTTTGCTGTGGCTTCTCTATTGCTCTTTCTAAGGAGCTCAAAGGCTGTGAAACCCTTAGCTTTGAGCAAGGGTGCATCTTCCTGAGCTGGGCTTCATCCTTCCACCAACACTGCCTGCATTTTCTGTTTAAATGTCAAACTAGGAAAGAAGCATCCCCGGGGGTGAGTTAGAAAGCAGATTAAAGGTCTTTTCTGATTTCTTAAGTATACTGATATACATGTATCTTAAAGGTTTGGAAAATGGTGCATTATCACATAGGTGCTAGATATTGAAATCATTTCAGTTATCTTATGGAGACTAGAGGAGACGGTATCAAGTTATGCTCCCCAAAGATATCCACGTGTTCATCCCCAAGCCTATAGGCCTGCTGTCTCAGGTGGTTAAAGGATCTTCAGAGCAAGGAGTAACAGTGCATGGAGGTGGGAGGTGGCAAGTTCAAGGCAAGCCTGGGCTACATAGCTAGATTCTGTCCCAAGACAAGGAAAGGGAATTTTTTAAATGTCATTATGATATTAAAGAGGAACAAATGATTATGTGGCAAAACTTCTAAGGAGAATGTGTGCAAGAATCTTGAGGCATCCTTCACTAACAAAGAAAGAAAAGTACAACCTAGACAGCAGGCTAGGATGTTGGCTCCGTCAGTAAAGTGTTTGCTTTGTAAGCCTGAAGACCCGATTTTGTTCCCCAAAGCCTGTGCAAAAAGCCAGGTGTTGTGGTACAAACCTGCAATCTGAGAACTAGACGGAGGTGGAGACACATTAGCCCCTGGAGCTCAGTGGCCAGGTAGTCCAGCCTATGGAGGGCCCTAAGAGACTCCATCTTGAAAACGAGGCAGATAGAAAGTTGGACAAATGGTTCAGTGACTCAGAACCCTGACTGTTCTTCCAGAGGATTTGGGTTCATTCCCAGCACTCACGTGGTAACTCACAAACATCTGTAACTCTAGATCCTGGGGATCCAATGCCCTCTTCTGACCTCCATGGGCACTGCATTAACATGGTGCACATACAGAAAGTAGGTTCAGGCAGACAGACACACACATACACACCAAAAAATCATCCTAGATCTATCAGCAAACACTGGCTAATAAATCAAGCTTTATCCACACTGCAGAAGGCAGCAGGGCCATTAGGAGTGAAGAACTAAGGCTTTGCCATCCGGAGTAAAAAAAACTCCAGAGGTTCACTCAGTGTAGCCGTGTGTGCACAAGACTATGCTGGACACCTTCAGCAGAGCCAGACGAAGTGGATAGGTGACTGTGTCAGCAAACAGAAGCTCACATCTGCAAATAGAGACAGCTTCCTGAGAGAACATCTAGAAGCAGCCCCTGGGGAGAGACCAGGAGGCTGGGGAATGGTGGTGGTGGGAGAGAAGACCCTCTTTTTTATAATATTTTTTTTGTTTTTGCATATTAAATGTGCAGAGTGGGGATCCCACCATTGCGTTTCATTACATGAACACAATACACACCAGCCATTTCCCTTTCTCCATCATTCTTCCTTACGTCCCTCAGCTGTACCAAGCACTCCTTTTCTATGCCCCAACAATTCTTCATTTTCCCCTCTGTTCTGCCCACACTTCCTCTAAGCCAGCGGTTGTCCACCTTCCTAATGCTGCAACACTTTAACACAATTCCTCATTGCTACCTCATAACTGTAATGTTGTTGCTGTTGTAAGCTGTAATGTAACTATCTGATGTATGGAGGATCTGATATGGGACCCCTGTAAAAGGGTCGTTAAACCCCACTAAGGGGTCATGACCCACAGATTGAGAACCTCTGGTAGCATACACTGGTTGCCTGAGCCTGGTTTATTTCACTTAAAACAAGGATGCCCAGTCCATCCATCCTCCTAGAAGACACATGGCCACACTGTCTTTGTCATCTAATCTTTGGCTCATCCCTGCTGAATGTTTGGATCATGTGAGTTGGGGGGGCAGCAACCATAGAAATAACAAGACTAAGGCCTCATCTATGGGACACCATGCTTGTTTTTTCCTATAGGTGATCACTGACTGTATCCCTAAGAAGTGGGGGGTGGGAGTGTGCAAAGGCTGGGTGCCTGAGTGGGGTGAAGGGAGAGAGTGGCCATAGCCATGGGTGGACATCTGAGTCCCAGCCTGGATGTTCTGAAGACGTCACTCCCTTCCCTGAGCCTTGGTTTCTCCATCAGCAAAATGAGTGAGTTATTACCAAATTCAGCCCTAGAAACTCCCAACAGAGGTAAATGTTGTTCAGAATCAAATCTTCCTAGACCACATTGCCCAGGGTTTCTTTCATGTCTCCCAAGACCTGTGTCCCATGCCTCCCTAAGTGAGGAAATGGAAGCTCCTGATTTCTGCACATACCAAGACGCACAGCAAACAGCTTCGGCATGTTCTCTCTAATCCTTCCCCAGTAATTTATGGCCTGGATGTGGCCCCGTCGACACTTCATTACAGAGACTGGCAGCCATGGTAATTACGCCTTTCCAAGGCCAACTATTCATCCTCTGTATCTTCCTGGTTCCTATCACGTCTGGTCCTTTGTCAAGGACAGCTGGGCATCTTCCGGTCACGCCCCAGCTAATAGGCACTGAGCGGGAACTAGAGTCTAACAGAATGACTCCAGATTTCTCGTTCAACTTTCATCATAGTTTGGAAATGCGTCTCCAGAATATGATGTGAAATACTCAGGGGGTTGACATGGATTCCAGACTTGACTCCTGACGCTCAAAAGCTTGGCTGCAATATAACCCAGAGGGTTCATAAGGAAACAGCACCTGCTTTTGGAAAAGGGTAACCACGCCCCCATGGGACAGAAGAGTCTGTGTCACCCAGATCTTTAAGAGCCAAGTCCCCCTAGGACGTCCAAGACAGGGGGCTCATGGGAAAACTGACCAAAGTGAAACTGCACCCAGATGTTAAACAATGCAAGCTGCCCCAACTGGGGGACACTCGTGTTGGGGATCCCCTGGACTCAGGTTTTTCAGGAGTTAATGAAATATGCTCACTCTCAGAGAAAATGAGACAGATGGAGAGGTGGAGAAACTTACCACCAGTGTGATCTCACACGGCCCACTCAGGAGTTCCTGGTGACTCTCTTTGGGCTAGAAAAGGAGTCTGAGGCTCAGAGTGGTCAAGAAACTTATCTAAAGGCACACAGCCCTTGGGTGGCAATGCTGAGAACCCTAATCACTATCTCTAAATACTGCAAACCCTCATTTCTCTTAACCCCACCCCGACCCCCACTCCCACCTGGGGCTCCTTCCAGCCTCTCCCCTGGGCTAATTTCATCCTGTTTTGTTTTTAGACAGGGTCTCCTGTAGCTCAGGCTGGCTTCAAACCCACTAAGTAGCTGGGGGTGACCTTGAGTTTCTAATCCTCCTGCCTCCAACCTCCAAGCGCTGTATTTTTTAATTTCTCCTGAATTTTAATTCTATGGGACAACATTTCAAAACTACTTCCTTGCAGCCTTACCTAGCCAGAGGTGCCAAAGCCAGCCACAGCGAGGGTGAGCAGGTGTGGCCACCACCCATTCTCACCTGCCTCGGTCTCCTCTTCACCTAGGACTAGAAGGTGGTAAGAGCTGGGGGGTGGGGGGAGCGATCCCTCGTGGAGACACTTTTCCCTCTCCACCCCAAGGCCAACGCCTGCCTGAGGTCTCTGTGGCACGGCTCCCCGGGTGTTCCTTGCCTTACTCTCTGGTTGTCATGGAAATCATTTCTTTTGCTCTGAGGGTCCAGGACGTTGTTTTTGTTTTGTGTTGTGTTTCTCGTTCTGCCTAAGACAGTCACCAGGATCCTCCCTGCTGGGCTCTCCTCCCGGCTGCCCAGCAGCAGGGATGGCTAAACTCTTCTTGGTCCAACCCCCCAAAGGGAACCCTTGCTTCAGCCTCCGCAAGCTTTCAGGCAGGAGCCACTCCCCGGCTTCCTGGCCAGAGCAAGCTGGAGTCATGTGACTTTTCTGGCCAATGAGATAACATCTGTCTGCCTAGGCTCCTTCCCATGGCAGGTGATGTTCGGCCTCTGCCAGGACCAGATTGGAGGTGAAGGTGGGGACGCCTAGCAGCCCTTACCCCTGTGATGAAGCAAGGGAGGACCCGGAAAGCCTGGGATGGCGCTTGTCTTTTGAGATGTGAAAATGCAATTCATTTGTGGTCACGGGTGGGCTGGCTGGAGAGATGGAACACCAGCTGCCCTTCCAGAAAACCTGAATCCAGTCCCCAGCACCCACATGGTTCACAACCATCTGTAACTCCAAGTCAGGGAATACATTGCTCTCTGTTGCAGATATTCATGTTGTTAAACACCCATACACATAAAATAAAAGAAACCTAGGAAAAAAAAATGTAAGTGAATCTACACTCATCCTTCAGGCTACTGTGGTTTCCAAGAAGACTCCAGGCCCCAGTCTGAGGAGACCCCGGGCTTCAGGCCACCCAGGACCTTTCATATCTGCACTCTTACTTAGTGCCTTTGAACATTATTTTCTCTCATCTGTCAAATGGTGGCAGAAGTGACTTCTAAGGGTCACTTCTGAGAGGGTGGAACTGGTCTATATAGAGCAGGCATGGAAATACAGGCATCTCAGAAGGCAGACCATGCAGGGAGGTGACAAGTTCAAGGGCTGCCTGAACTACAGAGTAAGTTCAAGTCTAGCCTGGGCAACTTCTCAAAATGAAAAGTAATTAAAAGAGGACTGGCGGTGTAGAGACTTGCCGGTCATGTGTGAAGAAGGCCTGATCCATCATCCCTGGCATAGAGAAGAAAGAAGGAAGAAGAGGAGGAGGAGGAGAAGGGAAATGAGGAAGAAGAGAAGAGAGAAGGAGGAAAAGGAAGAGAGGAAGGAGGAGGGGAGAGGAAGAAGAAGGGAGAGGAGGAAGAGGAGGAGGAGAAAAAGGAGGGGGAGCCATGATATAGTGAGGGCATTTGGCAAGGCTGACATCAGCTTAGACAGCCATTCCATTACCCCTCAGTTCTGGGGCTTACAGTCTAAAATCAAGGTACCAGCAAGGCTGTGCCACTGCTAAAATGTTAGAGAATACTGCCCTCCACACACCTCTGCCCTTTCCTCTAGGATCCTTGAGTGTCCCTTGGCTGGCAGATCCACCACTCCAGGCTCTGTCTTTATCTTTACATAAGGTCATTATCACTGTGGATAAAGCCCTACCCTAAAGGCCTTGGGCTTACTTACCTCCATTGCAACTGCAGAGACCTGGGCATGGAGGGTGGACTCTAGACATATATGTCCTCAAAGAAATTCAGTATAGCCTGGGACACCTTACAATGTGACTCCCACTCTGGACCTTCCCAAGTGTCTCTTCCTCATAGTCTACCTCACCAAGCTGATGTAATAAGCCACCTTGATAGAATGGAAACAGCCCTATCCCTCCACCACCCTCTTGCAGACTGGAGTCTCAGGCACATCTGTGGGAGGCCAGTCACCTCACAGCTCTGAAACCACCCCAATTGTGCTAGCTGTCAGTAGAGACATCAGTGCCTCTGCCAATTTGATAGTCAATGGTACCAACAAGGGTTGAGTTAAAGCCAAAGGCTTGCTTAACTGACAGGTCCCCAAAGACACAACCCACCAACACATCCATTCAAACCTCTCTCACTGCCACCCAAAGAGAAGTAGCATCCTCCCCAGAGCCCCCAGCCTGCCATTCATCATCCGTGGTGGTAGAGTAGCACAAACCTGGGTCATTGCCACCGCTTCCTTCTGGGGCTATCAGGATAGAGCCAACTAGACATTCTTCACCTGCACTTGGCTTGAATCAGCCAGTGCCTACACCGATCAGAACTGAACTCCTAAAACAAGCTTGGAGAACGGCCCTAGGTGACACCTGTCCTTATCCGCTAGGACTCTGTGAAGATCAGAGCAGAAACCAGTGAAGTCGTGGTTGGAAGGATAAAGTCTGTGTTGATTTTTGTTAGAGTTCATTCAAACATCTAAGCAACAGAGAAAACATGCTCAAATAAAAAAACAAACGCTAACCGGTCCCCACCACCGCCTAGTTCCTAATTCCAACACTAATTGCCAGAGTCAAGCCCCCGTGCATACTAAGAGATCACTTGTCAATTTCATTGACATTTGCCTTAATTTTTTTCCCAAAGGTTTCAAAACAGCAGGCAATCCCTGAAGCTAGAAGGCTGGGGTTAGCATTTGCTCGACTCCTACTCACTCTTCAGAACCCAATTAAGAGGGTTCATCTAGGAAACTTCCCACACCCTCCACAGGCAAAGAGTGCCTCCTTGGTATCCTGGGAATCTAGCCCATCATGGCACTTCTGTCACTCAGGTTTGCTCTGTTCCTGTCAACAACACATTGCAAGTGTCACACTGAAGGGCCTCAGGGAAAGCACCAAAGGGATCTATAAGCACAGTTTGGGTTATGCAAGAATTCAACCCCACAAACAACTAAAAGAGGATGAAATTAAAAGTCTTAAGACTAGCCAGGTAGTGAGGGCATATGCCTTTAATCCCAGCATTCAGGAGGCAGAGGCAGGCAGATCTCTAAGTTCAAGGCCAGCCTGGTCTACAGAGTGAGTTCTAGGACAGCCAAGACTACACAGAGAAACCCTGTCTCAAAAGAAAAAAAACTGGGGAGGTGACCCAGTGGCCCAGTCAGTAAAGTGTTGACTATTCAAGTCTGAGGGTCTGTGTTTGAGTCTCTGAACACAGAAAAACACTTGACATGGTGGCATACATCAGTAACATCTTCACAGGGAGGTAGAGACAGGAGGATTCCTGGGGCCCAGCGGCCCTAGCCAAATCCAGGAGCTCAAGAATCAGAGAGAGACACTGCCTAGAAGAACAACATGGAAGGGAATTAAGGAAGACACTTGATGACCTCTAGACATCACACATGTGCACACAGATGCATACATGCCTGTGCACATACACACAGGTACACTGATACATACACAAATAAAAATATGCAAAAAAAGAAATAGAGGGAAAAACCAGACCCACAAATGAATCCTACTAGCCATAGGTGGGCTGGGGAGGCAATGATGCCCAATGGGGCCTCAGGCTGATGGGTGTGACATGGAGGATTGTGGGTAGCATTGTGTCCTCCAGGCCTCTAAGGGGCTTTCCTCTTTTCTACCAGGATCTCAGCCATTTCCCACAGACAAAGAAAGAGAGATGTGGGCAACAATGTCAGCTGGCGCCAGCTGTACACCTACAAAGTGAATAGAAGAGGTTGGCACCATCTGTATGTCCACAAAGTCAATATTGAAAGTTGGCACCAACTGTATACTCACATAGTGAATCCTGGAGGTGGGTGCCACTTTGCCCAGTACAAAATAGTATACAGCTTGAGAAAGGAATAGGTCACCACTAAAGAATAGAGGAGTTGGGGCTGGAGAGATGGCTCAGCTGTTAAGAGCACCGTCTGCTCTTCCAGAGGACCTGGGTTCGATTCCCAGCACCCACATGGCAGCTAACAACTGTCTGTAGTTCCAGTTCCAGGCAAACACCAAGGCAAATAAATAAAGTTTAAAAAAAAAAAAAAAGAATAGAGGAGTTACAGGGACACTACACTATCAACAACGGACTAGAGGAACCACGTAAAAAACACCAAGATCAGGATCCCACCTATGTACAGTTCACAGAGGGATGAAAGCAACTCAAAGACTAAAGCCCAGAACAGCAAAAGAATGAGGAACACCAAACTCAGAAGAGAAGAAGGGCACAGAGATGCTTAAAAGAAGAAAACACACAGCAATCACCCAAATGGGAGCCGTCTTTGGAGACTGGGACATTGGGGTTATGGTAAGGAAAAGAAAATACACAGTGGTCCATATACATGTCACCCTTTTGCTATTAATAGCAGGGTCTTACTCTGTAGTCTAGGCTATCCTGAATTTGCTATATAAATCAGACTGGCCTTGAATACACATAGATCCATCTGCCTCTGCCTACTGAGTTCTGAGATTGAAGGTAAGTGCAACCATCGCTGGGGTTTTTTGTGTTTTTTTTTTTTTTTCTTAACTAAGGAGACACAGTAAATGGCCCTCCAATTAGAATTGTATTCCTGACATAAAAATTGTTGTATCTATTCAAGTAAGTAAAATAAACTACACATTTATATTGGTATACATGCACAAATCTGCTTCATAAAGAGCTTCTGGAACATTCTATGATGAAGAGCATCTCCCAGCTGTCCAGGAGACCCCTCCCTGACCCTCTGCATCTGGCTGCATTTGAGATAAGGAGGATATACAAATGCAAACAGATGAGCTGAGGTCTGTTTAGAACATTCTAGAAATGGAAACACCACCATCAGTAGCGGAGCGGGGTGAGAGAAGGTGATGGCTGGCCTGGCAGGACAGCGGTGCTCAATTAATCCTTAATGTGTTTTGGGGGGCTTTCTCCCTGTCGCTGGGTCATTTACTAATGCAGGGACTCACTCCTTCCCTCTGCCTTCAGCACATCCATCACCATGGAGACGGGAGTGACTCAGAGATCATAAATAAAAATAATCCGACTGCACACGCCACCACATGCCACCTGGATGTGATGCCAACCCTTTTATTTTTTCCATTCTGAGAGCTCATGGGAACTTGAATGACGGACACCTCCCAAAAAACAGAAGCCACTGGGTACCCACTGAGAGCCAGGGTGACACCCAGGGATATATGTACTTCCTACTGACTCTAACCAACTGCAAGGGAACAGGGTCCTGTGTGTGTGTGTGTGTGTGTGTGTGTGTGTGTGTAATATGATGCTGGGCTGAACCCAAGGATTCATGCATGCTAGGCAAGGGCTCTACCAATGAGCCACATCCTTCTCAGCACTGTTTTTTATTTATTTCCAGAAAAGTCTCCCTAAGTTGCATGGACAAGCCTCAAGCTCTCTCTATAATCCAGATAAGCCTTGAACTTGCCACCTCCCCCGCCCTAACACACACACACACACCCCTCTGCCTCCTAGGTAACTGGGATGACAAGCTTGTGTCACCAAGCTCAGTGTGTCGATATGCTCTGCTCTGGGAACTGCTGAAGGCTTGTAAACAGCTTATGAGCATCCGAGTGGGTCTCTTGCCACCACAGGCGCTCCTTGACTTGGCCTTCCCAGATCTGTCCTTGCCAGATGAATTCAGGTATGGACACAGGGTGTCCAAGAACAGGAAGTCCCCCGGTCACAAAGTTCCTCTCATTCCACCCTTCCCCATCCTGGGTCTACAGAGCAGAGGCTGTGTGTTGCAAGTGGGCCAGAACTGGGGCTGGGGGTGAGGGCCATAGGCTTGCTGAAACTGGCCTTATCTTGGCTAAGTGTGGCACTGGCTTCTATTTATGATATTAGTCTGCTTTTAAAATCAATGTATTTAAGTCAAAACAGGTGGAGGTGCTGGAAATGAAACCAAGGTTTTCACATGCTAGACAAGCACTCTGTCACTCAGCTATATCCTAGGCTGCTTTCCACCTCTTTATTTTGAGGTAGAGTCTCTCTTAGTTGCCCATGTTGATCTTGAATTTATGATCTACCTGCCTCAGTCTCCTGAGTGGCTGGGATGATGTCATCCCTGGCTCTATTTTTAAATACATTTTTTTAAATTAATATTTTTTAAATATAATATGTATGAGTGTTTTTGCTAACATGTATGGCTGTGTACCACATGAATGTTTGAAGCAAGCAGGGGCCAGAAGAGGGTGTCAGATCCCCTGGAGCTGGAGTTACAGGCAGTTATGAGCTGCCTAACAAGAAAATAAAGAGCAGGTCCTCTGTGAAAGCAGCAAGAACTCTTTCTTAACCACTGAGCCATCTCTCCAGCCCCTAAATAGAAAAATGCAATAGCAGGAGAATAGTTCATATGAAACAAATAATTAATAATAATAATAAATCATGAAGTCAGTCCAGGGAAAGCCAAGGTAGAAAATGTAGTAACTGATGCCTTATGGCTCCTGAGAGCTGAGTGATGGCTTCAGGCATCTCTCTCCACCTCAGGTGAGCCACCAGCAGTTGCCACCTAGTGAATCTAAAGTCTTATTCTACTGTAATAATAAAGGTTTAAGACCCTCGAGTCCTCCACGAGTCCCAGGATCCTCTTGTCTCCATTCCCTCAGTGATGTAATAATAATCAAGCTTTCAATAATCAAGGAAGCAGATTCATAGTTTAAGGGTACAGTCCACACCAGTAGGAAAAGTAGGAAGAAAGGTGTAGTGGTAGGAACTGAACCCTGAGGTAACCCTGAGCCCATAACCAGACAGTAGCATGTCCCCAATGACCCCCTCACTCCAGCAAGGTTCCTAAAACAGCGCCACCTGCTGGTAACTAAGTGTTCAAACACCCAAGCCTGTGGAGGACACTTCACTTCCAAACACATTAAGTCACTAAAGGATCTGGGGCTGGGATTTAAAGTAACCCCAAACTCAATTATTGAGTATCCTGTTTGTGACAGTTAACCTTGACTGTCTATTTGACACAACTAAAATTACCTGGGCAGGTAGCTGCAGCAAGAGATGTCTAGATAAGGGTATATCTTTATCTAGATATGTGGGCATATCAACAGGGAACTGTCTTATGTTAGCCAATGTAGGATGTTGAAGTTTGGGTCCCCAGCTGTATAAAAAAG